>VDFB02251786.1:0-47247 GCA_007258455.2 Sequoia sempervirens
CAACTTCTTAGGCATTTTCTTTGCAGAATCTCTTGGCTTTTCCAACCACGACTTGTTAATGTTGGTCGCACACTGATCTATCCGGTCTTCAAAAATTCCCCTTGCCTCTTCTTTGGTCTTATATGAAGTCCGGACATAATGAGGAATGTCGAATGCTTCTTGGATTGAGGTGTCTCCGAGATGCGCCAAAATTCTTCCGTCAAGTGCAATGATCTATCTTTCTTGTGGATTGTAATGTCTAGCGCATTCCACCATCAACTCAGCACACTCGACTGCCGAAGGAAATCCAGCAGCGTGAACAATTCCATTCCACATCATCCGGCGGGCAATTGTTGTTGGCAAGAGTCCGTTTAGTCCATACATCCTCTTTTTGAATTCCTCGAAGTGCACGTGTCCAAGGTCTATATCTATGATGTTCTTCCATTTGGAGTTAATCTTCGATTCTTGTTGAATTCCTTTGCTCGCGAACTTCATCTGTGCTTTCGTCGAAGATTCTCAGCGGTGGTCATCAACCTGCGAGAAAAGAAAAATATATAAATTTTAAAACTTTTAATTATGATTTTCTTTAAATTTCCTCCTCGAAAATTCTAACTTTCAGCTTGTTGAAGGTTAAATTCTACGAAAAAGCAAGCTGAAAGTAACAAGACTTAGTAAATTTTTTGAGGATAAATGAAGACAGAAGTAAAAAAATTCCATCAAACTCTAGAATTATACTCCTTGGATGGCAATTTAGCTTTGAACTTCGAAAATCTTGCCTTTATCATTAAAAAAGCAAGCTATTCTCCTGAAAATTTTGATCTTCAACTCAAAGTTTTACTTCTTCTTTCGTTCTTCACTTTGAAAAATCACTCAATTTCAATATTCTATCCTTCAAAAATTCTTCTTCTGAAATTTTATCTCTCAAAATTTCTATCTGTCGTGAATTCGAGATAACTTAATCTTCTCAATTGAACTTGAGAGTTAAAAATGACTTGAAAACGCCTTATAAGGTTGAGAAGCTTGATTCATTTTAGCAGTTTCTCAAGTTCATCGAACTTAGACTCTTGTTTATCAAGGCAAGTTTCTAATTTTCTCTAGGCGCCATCTTTATCTCTATCCAAAATCTTTAGGTTTTTCTTTTGAAGTTCAAATTTTCCTAAGTGTTGAAAGAAATTAAAGGTTTATTATGTGAATTTTTTAATTTTTCAACCTTTAATTTTTTAATTTATCCATGTATTTTTGTGTTTATCTTGGCGAATTTGATTTAATCCCATGGATTTTTCTCTCCTTTTCTTCCCAAGTTCAAACTTTGGAGTGTTCTTTCCATGACATTTTCATCACTTCTTATGGCGGACTTTGTGAACTTCCTTCCAAAATGCAAGTAGGACTTTCTTGTAGTCTTTCCATTCTCTTTATCTTTCTAGGTTGGACTTCTCATGTTTCTTTCCATGTGCAATGCGGACTTAGTGAATTTCTTGCCAAGTTGCCCAAGGCACTTCATGATTTGGATATTCTCTATTAGACTTCAAGGGTGGACTTTCTAACTTCTTGGCATAATGTCTAGGCGGACTTTCTCCATGTCTTGCCATTTTCTCTTCCTAGTCCAAGGGCGGACTTCATAAATATTTTTCCAAAGGCATGGCAAGGTGGGTCGGACTTTGAGAATTTCCTTCCAAAGGATGGCAAACTTTCCAAACTTCCAACCATCTCCAAGATGCAAGGTAGGGTGGACTTGTTAGCTTCCTTGACATTTCCTATGGCGGACTTTGGAGACTTTCTTCCATTTCTCCTTCTTTCCATGGCGGACTTCATCAAACTCTTGCCATTTCCCTCTTAAAGTGTTGGGCGGACTTTGCGAATGTTTTTCCATTTCCCATTCAAGGTGAGGGCGGACTTGGAAAATTTATTTCCATGTTGCTACAAGTCGGACTTCCAACATTTCATTCCATCCATCTCCAAGGTAGGGCGGACTTGACAAACTTTTCTCCATTTCCAAGGGCGAACTTCCAAGAGTTCTTGCCATTCTCCTTGGGCGCACTTCTCCAGATTTATGCCATTTCAGCCATGAATTTTATGCCATATCTCTTGAATCTCTCGCCTTTTGGTTGATTTTTTATGCTTTTCACCTGGTTTTTGCATGATTTTCCAGATTTTTCATTGCTTTTTTCTTGATTTTTTTTTTGCATGCTTTTTGATTGATTTTTCAGATTTTTGCTTTATTTTTTGCATGCTTTTTCAATCTAAAGGTGGAAACGTTGACTCTGTTACTTGTAGGACTTGGCACTTTCTAAAAATAGTAACTTACTAAAAATAGAAAAAGCAAAAAAGCAACTTTCTAAAAATAGTAAATCCCAGATTGGTCCAAAAGTGCCAAAAATGAAAAAAGCGAAAAGCAAAATCCCTAAAAAGTACGAAGTGTCAGAATTGAATGAAAGCACAAGCGATCCTTGTCTACTGGACCTTTTGAGCACTTCCATGACATCTACGCACAATTTCAGACTTAAATTCTCAACTTGGCTCGGGTGATGACTCCAGACTCTGACTTGAAACTCTTAGAGCAAAAGAATTTATGAAATTGCAACTCAAAGCCAAACCCTAAAAGCAAACCACCGAGGGTCCCCATTTGCAATGGGGCGATGTATGAAATAGGTCACAACAAGACCTTGGTCCTTGCTTAATCTGCCACTATAGTACCCAGGTTAATCATGAGAATGTTATATACCGTTTAAATAAATAATGATTACTCTATTTTGAATATATATGTGTGTGTGTGTATACATATCCATATATATATGTTATTGTATATCTATTAACATATAAACATATTAAATATATACTCATCATTCCTAGATGCTCCTTTGTGATGGGGACATCACAAGTCCCCCCCTCTTGTTTTTTTGCTTGTCCTCAAGCAACTTATAATTCTTCCCTTAATGTTCCTAATCTCTTGATATTCTTGTCTGATATACCTATCTTATCCTGGAAAAAATTGTAACATCTTGTTACACTTAATCTCTTTCTAGGCCTTCTGGATACCTCATTCTTAAGTATACCCAACCTTATAATCCTGGAAAAGAGTGTAACATTTTGTTGTACTTAATCTTTCTCCAGGCCTTTTGGATATCTATTTTTTAAGTGTATCCAGCCTTATAATCCTAGGAAAAGGTTGTAACACCTCTTCCCAGGCCTTTTGGATACCTTACTCTTAAGTGTATCCAGCCTTATAATCCTGGAAGCAAGTTTCCACTTCACAGGCCTTATGGATACCCTATATTTTGGTGTATCCATCCTTAAGATCCTTGGAAGAACCTTGGTTCCGCCTAGGCCTTATGGATACCCTATTTGGGTATATCCATCCTAATTCTTATATGCATTCATCGTTGTAATGTAATATTACATATTTTCCTCAAAGGATGTTCTTGTGCAAGGGGAATGACTTTATATTGAAAATATTACATACAATAGTTAGTCTATTTATTGTTCTAGTCAAGGGCCATTATGTTTTTCCCTTCCTGAATTTGCTTATCTTTAAATGCTTTAATAGTTTCTTCCTTTTCCCACGTGGCATCTTCTTCAAGGAGTCCCTTCCATTTTATTAGAGACTCAGTAATGACCCTATTCCTCAATTTTATTTCTTTGGTGTCTAGGATAAACTTCGGTTCTAAGGTAAGTTGTCCTTCATCGTCTAGAGGAGGTAACTCAGTACAAGGGATGACTTGCTGCCCAAGGACCTTCTTAAGCCTGGATACATGGAAGACATTATGGATCTTGCTATGCTTTGGTAGCTCTATCTCGTAAGCTACCTTGCCCACTCTTCTTATAACTTTATAGGGACCATAGAAACGTGGCTTGAGCTTTTCAGCCCCACTCCTTTTGATTGATGTTTGCTTATATGGTTGTAGCCGTAGAAATACTAGATCTCCAATCTCAAATGTCCTTTCTATGTGGTGTCAATCAGCATAGATTTTTTGCTGGTTTTGGGCTTGTTGGAGATTTTCCTTGAGAGTTTTCATGAGGTTGATGTTTTGTTGTATGAAGTCTTGTGCACTTGGTACCTTGCTTTCTTGTATGGCCAAATTTCCAAAGGAAGGAGCTTCATATCCATATAGGGCCTTAAAGGGGCTCATTCTAATCAACATGTGGTGGGCAGTGTTATAACAATACTCGCCCATGTGTAGCCATTTTATCCATGCAGTTTGTTGTCCCGTGACATAGTTCCCTAAGTAACCTTCTATCCATTTGTTAACTATCTCTGTTTGCCCATCTATCTATGAGTGGTAACTTGTGCTTGGAGTTAGGCTTGTTCTTGCTAGCCGAAAAAGTTCTTGCTAGAATTGGCTAAGGAATTTGCTATCTCGGTCATTGATGATTGTCTTGGGTATCCCATGGAGTCGAAAGACTTCCTTAAAGAATAATTTTGCTTTCTGAGGCGCTTTATATTCCAACGAGATTGCAAAGAAGTGGGCATACTTAGAAAGTCTATCCACTATCACATAAATGCTATCTTTCTATGCACTTTAGTCAATCCAGTTATGAAATCCATTGAAATGCTTTCCCATTTTTGGTTCAGAATGGGTAGTGGTTGTAGCAAACCTGTGGGATGATTTTGTTCCACTTTATTTTGCTGACAAGTCATGCATTCTTGTACATGTTTAAGCACATCTGTCTTTAATCCCTTCCATGAATACTTCTCTCTAATCTATTTATAAGTTTTGTAGTATCCTTGGTGGCCGGCTAGAGGATTATCATGGAATTCCTTCATAATTTTGTTCTTTATCTTTGAGTGGGGAACAAGAAGTACCCTTCCCTTATATAGGATAAGGCCGTCCCATACCTTGTATTCTTTATTTGGTATTCTTCCTTCTAATATCTCGGAGGCTTGCGCATCTTTGGCATACTCGGTGATAATGTCATTTTTCCAATCTCTTGAAATGCTTGTGATGGTGTTGAGATAGGGGCATCTAGATAAAGCATCCACCACCTCATTATTGGTTCCTTTGACATATTCTATGTCGAAATCATAGGCTTGAACTCGGCTTACCCACCTTTGTTGACGATCATTAAGATCTTTCTGATTCATGAAGTATCGTAGACTATTGTGATCTATTTTGATGATGAACCTTCCACAAACTAGGTATTGTATAAATTTGGCTAGGGTGTGCATAATAGCCAACATTTCCTTATCTAGATGGAGTAGTGCTTCTTGGTTTCCGATAGCTTGCGGTTCTCAAAGGCGATTGGATGTTTTTTCTGCATGAGGACTGCTCCGATTCCTTCTCCTGAGGCATCACATTGTAACTCAAAAGGTAGTGTGAAATCAGGAATAGCAAGGGCGGGGCAGGTACTCATGGCTTCCTTAAGCAGTTCAAAGGTTTGTTGTGCTTGGTCATTCCACATAAAAGCCCCCTTTTTAGTCAAGTCTGTGAGGGGAGCGGCTATCTTGGAGAAGCTGCTATTCAACTTAAAACCATAAAGAATTTGCTTACATGTACAAAATTCATTTTCTGCACAATATATGCATTTTCCTATATAAGATCCTGTTTCATTCAATGCTAACTTCACTCAAAGAAACCAATTGATGCTAAAAATGTAATTTGCCTTAAAGATCAGAGAAAAACATCTAACACACAAGTATGGTAGTCATTATCAAGCACGTCCAATCAAAAACATGGAAACAGAGCACCTATCACCTTTGTAAAGTAAATACAAATAAAACAGATTCCCATAAAGAGTACTGAAAATTGGAAAATTTACTTTTCATTTTCTTTGAGCTGAGAAAGTCGCTCATCTTTTTGTTCTTCAAGCTTGCTGCTCACATCCTACAGTTTCAAATCAATATTGAAGTAAAATAGTGTAATTAATCTGAACAAACAAAATAATGACAATATAATTATTAATATCATAAGAAAGTTGAAAGTCCACCTATACACATGAAATAACTCAACAAAATAATCACAATATAACACAAAAACGTTTAAAAACATATAAAATAAAAATCTTGAGTTAAATATGTGTGTGCATGTGTGTGTGTGTGTCTGTGTGTGACTGTCTGTGTGTGTGTGTCTCTCTCTCTCAAGAGAGAGGAACAGAGATAGAATAGAGAGAGAGAGAGAAGGGCATGCACATTTAACATTTTTTTACCTCAAATTTCTTGTAGTTTCAAATACAAACATATAAAATTTATAAGTTATGTTATAATGTGGAAAAAGATTGAGTGTGTGTGTGGGAGAGAGAGAGAGAGAGAGAGAGAGAGAGAGAGGAATAGAGAGATGGAGAGAGAAGGGAATGCACATTTTACATTTTGATCTGAAATTTATTGTAGTTTCAAATACAAAAATATAAAATTTACAATTTATGTTATAATGTGGAAAAGGATTAAGTAGATACATTGGCGAGCTGAGGCCACGATGAAGTAGTTAAAATAAAATACTACACAAACCTGACATAAAACATCTTTAAAGAAGGGAACAGGTCTGAGAACATCCAGGTGTTGTTAATTTTTTTTACATATTCAAGGGCTTTTGAAAAGTAATATATCTCAAATCCAATGTAATGACCCCCACTCTCAAAAGAGACAACTCCACCTTGGAAGAGGTCAGCAAATTGAGAAGCAAGAAAATCCAAGGAAAACTAACAAGACCAAAAGCTGGATTATGGAAATTTTGCTACATAACAAAACCTAGTCAAAATGGTATGATGGCCTTAGGCTGCAGCAGGCAATGCCAGGTACAAGCCTTGAATGCCTTGATGTGAGAGATGCCCCTTGGTCATGTCATCTCTAAAGGTCGCCCAATGAAACAAATTTACCAATCAGGGGGAAAAAAATGTAAGACCCAACAAAGACATGAAATTATATGAATCTTTGTTTGGCAGACCTAAATACACTTCTGGACAATCGCTGCATTAATACCTGTTTAAGCACATCAGCTCTGGCACAGACCATGAAAATTTAAAAAAATAATTATTTCTAAGAGATGACTGTCTGCCTTTACCAAGGTTAAAACTTCTTCACTTCTGTGAGAAATTCAGCAGAAAGCATATATGTAACAGGTATAGAAATCCCAGAAGAAAGGATGCTCCCTTTCAAGTTTCTGTGAAGCTGTGATCAGATACCTTTTACATCTCAATATGCTGTATTCCTGACTGAAAGCATAAACTTAGACAATAATCATATGCTCGTAACTCCACAAGGGTTCCAGATAAGATAAATATGGCTTGGGAGAATATCCCAAAGGTGGATTGATCCAATAATAATGGTGAAAACCTAATGAGAATCATTTCCATAATTGTCTCAATAGTAATAATCTAAATCATTGTGAATATATCCCACAATTACACTTGACCAAATTATTGGTGCTGACTGAATGTAAACTTGACTAATCCAGGTGAATTTTGTATGTCCAGTCCAGGGTAAGCTTGCATGCGCTTGGCCTTATCGAGACAGAATACAATGGTGGAAGCTTATCCTCAATAATGGCAGCCAAAATAACCTAATTCTGAATTACCAACTACAGTCATTTGACATTGATATCACTTGGGGTGGATCAAGGAGGCAATATTCATGCTTACATATCGCAAGAGTTTAATCACATTTGCCACTAAACCCAAAAGACACAGTGGATTGCAATGTTGCTCCACTTGAAAATTGTGTGTGTACGGCATAAATATCTCTAAATTAGTGTGAAACCTTCTTGTGTCTAGATGATAGCTTTCAAGGTCATGTTTGAGCTTCACAATTGCTTGGTCACGTGTTTGTGCTCACCAATGCAGTTGCCATCTAATGCATATCAGCAATGATGTTTTCAAGAATTTCATGTTAAATTTGTCGCCTTCTATTTACATATCTTGGTCAACACTAGAGGCAACCTAATCCATTTGTTACAACTTTTTTAGCCTTCTACACCAACAACAATGCCAAGCCAAGATGAAGAAGTCTTGCTTTGGGAAAATTTCATTCAAATGCTTGGGCTCTCATAGATGAGCATTGAACACATGAAAATTTGGATTAAAATACAAATCTCTCAAGAATGGCCTACTCCAACTAGCATTTTAAGTCTAAAGAATGAGAGATATCAACTTCTATGGCAAGTTCATTTATAACTACTCACATGTTGTCCACACCTTAGTCAGCTCACCAATCAAAATGCTCTTAGTAGGAGTCTATGCATTTCTCAAATACTTAATCATTTGAAAGAGGCTCTTTTATTTTCTTTAGTGCTTGTTCTCATTAGCATGTAGTAACCACTTGAGCTAGAGATTGGTTCTTCCCAATATGCCATCGGAACATAAGTTTGGCAATGAGAACATCTAGTGGCCTATCAATCAAAGGCAAGGAATTCTAGATCCTAATCCAAGCATTCAAGCAATGCTACACTATCTGGTCGATAAGGAGATCACTTTGTGTAACAATCACCGATCTTTCCAATTCTTGAACTCTCAAATCAAGATTTAGGAAGACTGATGTTTAAAGTAGACATGTTACATTCAGCAATCTTATTTGGCAATCAAATAAAAAAACGGCATCACCAAGAAAGTGGTGAATCTTCTTAGGCATCCTTGATAAGTTCTTAGCATCTCAAATATCCAATGTGCAGCCTATGATGAGTGCAAGGGCTTTTGCTCCACAACCCCCCAATATGATCAAATCATTATGCTTTGAAACAAACTACAATGGCCAAAAACACATTATTCCTTAACTATTGTTTGAGAGATGGATTGTTGTACAAGCAGATCAATTACCTTTTTTGAGGTTCATTCATCCTCATATGGTGGATAGTTTATGGTATAAAACGACCATGCAACAGTTTCAGCACAACAGTAAGTGGTCATCTATGCAGGAGCAGGATGAAGATAACATTTTCAGGTACTCTCTTTGCAATCAGTCTAAGCCTCTCAATTGATATATTGGATTTCATCAGCCATTATCAGTACCCTCTTGCCCAAAATAATTATCTGTTTCTATGGACTTTATTAGAGTCTTGCCAACACTCAACACCAAAAATAATTGCAATTTTGTGATTGTGTGTCAGTTTTTCAAACTAGTGCTTTGTGACATGAACAAACACAGATGATGCTCCACAAATTATTGACTTATTCTCAAGCATGTTTCAAGCACATTTTGTTTGCCGATTACCATCATTTTAGATCCTAAGTCACACTTGATGAGTCAGTTAGGTGATTATTGTGAAAGCTTCTTTATTGCCGAATGTGCTTCTCAACTTCATTTTATTTACAAACTGATGGCCGGATTAATATTGTTAACCACACATTAGCCCATGCTCTCTACATCTATCACTAGATATAGTAGAGATACAATTGCTTGCTTAACTTTCAGTGGGATGTTCTCCTTCAATGTCTGTTAGGCTTCCAAACTTGACACCTTATGAATTTTGGTAATGTCTTATGATGCAAGAGCATCCGGGTGCATGAGCAATCTTGCACATCAAAATTATTTATGTTATTTTAATTTCTTTCTTTTGGTTGTGGTCTTGCAGGCATGATTAATTTTTAAATTGTTTTCTCCTCATGCTCCATCAATATTAAATTATTTTGTAAGTGCTAGAATCTTCTTGATGCAAGTGCTTGAGGTAGTGGAGGTGTAGGAATGAAATAGTGGATGTGTGATGAGCCAAACTGGACTTGACTCAAAACCCCCAAATTTAATTCTTGAAATTCTCTTTTGAAACCAACACAAGCCTCTACTGCAATGATCTCACGGCGCTTGTAGGTCTGATTTGTATTTTGTGTGTTTGATTCTTAATGCCTTTTCGTGTTTTGATGTCTGATGCCAATGATACTCATGAATGTAACAAGCATATACATGCAATATGAACTCACAAATAAACTAAACGCCAATGATACTCAAGCAATGAACTCAATTTCATAATTAAGAGACCTTCTTCATTACAAAGAGAATACATAAGTGGGCTGCTTGCATACAATTTAAGAGATACTTGAGCAAGATTCGAAATGCTATTCAAGATGCATTCTACATGATATAAGAGCTTACATGGAATAGACAACTTGCATCAAATTCGAGAGACAATACATCTTATGTCTTAATTTTACTTACAGCCAAACTTCACTGTGAATAGTGACTGCTACAGTACCCGCGCCCATGCAAATGCTCATACAAAATTAAATACAAGTTTCTCCTACCAATTTCTTGATGGAATGTCTTCTATTGACAGGGGCGCCCACTTTAGGAGTGAAATCAGCCACCAAAGAAAGGCGTATTTATTTCTTTGAGCAAATCAAACCCTTAAAAAGTGCGGCTGGCTGTAGCTGTTAAAAATCAGCTCCAAAGTCTTCATAAAATGCAAATAAATACCTCTGGATGGCGAATGGCGTCACTAGCAGCAAGTATCCTTCCGAAAGATGCCTCCAACAACTTGTTATCAGCAATTCCAAGCTCCAAAATGCAGCAACAAGAAATTAACCAGCACTTTAGGGTGGTCTTTCACACCTTCAAGATGCCAAATCCTAACTACAAGCCCAAACCAGGCTTACCCACTACTGAAATTGAGAAACCCTAGTTTCTCTCTTCCACAAACTCCACACTTCAAAACTTCAATCAGCAAACATATCCAAGCATGAATGGGTCGAACTTTCTCAAGGTCTTTTATAATTTCACTTTGAAACACTATTCATTAAAAAATCACTATTCACTTAAGTTATTTCTTTTTTTCACTTTAGGGACGAATAGTAACAGCAAAATAGAAAGTGACCCCTTTAAAATATAGCCACATGGTCCCTAAGCCTGAGAAAGTGACATAAGTGGTGATGATCAGTAATTTAAGCTCCAAATACACGCCAAACGCGCAAATTCACCACGTCACCAAGCTCCGGATACTATTACTGCATTTTACCGACCAAGTGCCTGATCAAGTGACCCTCTATCCAGAATCATTAGCCTACGAGGATCGACATAATAGGCTAATCCATTGACTCTGATGCTCGCGAAAGAATGGGGACATTACAGTCCGCCCTCCCTAAAATTGCTTGTCCCCAAGCAATCATTACTGCGAAGAAACCTCATTCCTCGGAAGGCTCGAAAGAAGAACTGTGGAATGTCCCATGCATCGTTAACTAACTCCTGCAATGCCAGCATAAACACAACTGTGCAAAAAATCCCTGGATCCCAAACCCAGGATGACAGTCTGCCATGTTTGATAACCTCTAACTTCTTCTGCGCAAATCTAATCACAACTTCACCATGCTGAAAATGGTGAAGCAACCTGTCGGAACCCATCCAAACTGTAGTGATAGACCTGTCACCACCCGGATCCCAATACAACCTGAACTCCCATTCATCTGTCATGAAGAGACAAAAATATCTGGAAACTTCTGCAGTACAATATCTCCCTACAATCTCTCCAAAACACCCATGGAAGTGATAACTAATCAAACCATCATGTCCGCTGACACCGTAATCACCCCGTAACCATGTATCCGTATGAAATCCCTGTGACATTAAAGTAGCAAACCCTGTCAGATACATATTAGCATGATGGATAACGGACCATTGTCCCTGCCAGTAATCCCCCGCAAGCAACTGAATCGGGTATAGGCAGCCTTTAGTCCCATCTTCTGAAGATGGTAACTTTGGACACAATAAAGAGTTACTCCCCTTGACTGCACCAAGAGAATCACCCTGCGCCCAAGAACTGTGCATCGAATATGAATCATGTACAGGTGGATCAAAGGCAAAACTATAAGCACTCCTCACCGTGTACACCCTATTAAACTCCTCCGTGAGCCCTGTTTGGCATCCCGATGCACTAGGACGATCCAAAACTCTGCGACTATCACCCAACCTGGAACTAATATCAGGAGTATGATCGGCTTCTAGCCCTAAGAGTGGATTGTCATAGATCAAACCATCATCAAACTCAAATAAGGGCTTATTCACAAACTGCGCAATCATTCCATGCTGGTCTGAACCGTCCAACTCCGAGTCCCTAGAATTGTGCTCCTGAATAGGCTCATCAAGCTGCCAACTGAAATCAACTGTATGGGATGGAAAGACTGATTTGCTCCTAGGAGAAGGAAACAAATCATCACAAGAACCGATCTCCCAACTAGATGCTACTCTGCATATCTCCTGTGAAGAAGACATAGTAGTGTCGCGGGTCGACACATAACTCCCTGGTGAGTCAACTACCATGTCACAAGAGCTATCCATAATATGTTCTGCATCACCTGTCATGGGACTAAACTCGGGAGGACCAGGTGCAACACATGGCTCTCCGCAACTCTCCACCAACTCTCTCATCCCATCTGTATCAACTGCCCTTGAAATCGTGATGGATGTAGTAACCACATCATCAACCTGCTCACACCCACAAACCGTAGACATATGTTCCCCGCCAACTGTTGCCATGGAAACCTGAACTGTATCAGAAGCTGGTTAAGACTGTGCCAAACTCAAGACCACGGTAAGCTCCTCCAACCGTGAGTGTGACTCCTGAAGGGCCAACTGAGCACTCTCCAATGAATCCATAGTCACCTCGAGCCCATGAGTGAACTCGTCAACCTCCTCCTCTTTTCCCTTCAGTGCATCGTAGCAAGTGCACCCCCACTCGAGAAGATAATCCCTATTAGCTAGTAACTGTAAGTAATTTTGTTTCATTATCCTAATGGCTTCTCGTAGGGCATGGAATTTTGCAAGGGAAAGGCTACTATCACCGTGCTCATCTGACATAGGAGTACCCCAACCATACGTAGCTAACATTTGTCGAGCAACATCAAAATGCTCTAATGCTGTAGCAATCATGTTGTCATTGACCTTAAGTTGCCCAACCAAAAGATGATACCCCTTTGACTCATCATTTCCACCCAGATCCGCACTATAGTAAGAGGCTGAATCCTTATCACTCTCGTCATGAGTAGTAGCATTGTGTGTGCTATTAGTGTCGCCCACAATATCAACAAGGGTACTGCTGCCATGCACCTCATAGGATGGCTCAACACATTTTGTAGAGGCTGCTGTTTTGGCAGTAGCTTCGCACACTTCTTCTTCCAAAGCAACTGCATATCCACCTAACTCGCGATCCTGGGATTCATTGCCCTCAAATAATTTTTCTGATTGGTTTCCTATGGTCTGATATGAAAAATCAGACTCACTCTGGCATGAATCGTCATCATAAATTGTATAATTAGTACCCAAATCTCGAGTACCCACCTGTGACAACTCTGTAGAAACATCAATTCCTGGTGTAATCATTTTCCTCTCATGTTGATGCCCAGTTTCATCACTGCTGTCACGAAGATCAAGGCTGTTATGGGTGTTGGTAACAACTTCTTGAATGCTGTGAATATCATTCAAGATTCTCTCAACATTGATCGTAACTCCACCATGCCAGAAGTGGTGAAGTAATGCACTGGGACCCATCCAAACGACAGTGCTAATTCTGTCTCCACCTGGATCCCAATATAGACCGAACTCATGTCCATACATCATGAGGAGGTAAGGATAACTAGAAGCATCTGCTACGTAACATCTCTCTATAACCTCCGCTAAACTCTCATGGATGTGATATCCACCTGTGCCATCAAGCCTGCTGACATTATAATCCATATGTAACCTTGTGTCCACTAGTAGTTTCTGAAACCAAGGAGTAGCAAACCTTGTTGAATACACATCAGCTTGATGGTAGACTAAATATTGGTCCTGCAAGCACTCACCCGCCAACAACTGAGTCGGGTATCTGCAACCACTAGATCTGTCTACTGAAGATGGTAACCCTCCATCCAAAAAGGGATGGTATATGTCCTGAACCAATCCACACTGAAGCATCAACAAATCCTCCGTATGTGGACTAGAAGAGAAGTGTTGAGCACTTCTCACAATGCTCATCTCAGGACTCGGGTCAAGGGGGTGATCAACATCTATCTCAAAGAGCGGTTTATCATATGACCAAGAAGCATCTATCTTGAACAATGGATTGACGATCATCTCGCACTCCATCTCCTGATCTACTTCCTACTCCCCTCCGAAATCTGCACTATAGTACGAGGTTGAGTCAACCTCTTCCTCATCATGATCAGCATCATCATGTATGCCATCATCAGCACACACATCGTCATCCAAGGCACTGCTGCTATATGTCTCATAGGATGTTTCAAAAGACGATGTAGAGTTCACTCGTGTCAATGCTTGACCAACCTTATCATCCTTCTCCGCCAAAGGATCCTGTAGATCCTCTAACCCCAAAAGCCTCTGTTCTGATTTTTCTTCATGTGTATGTCTATCAAATTCATCATATAAATTTCTGCATACTTCAAAGGAATTTGAAGATACCAAATCATTTTGATGAAGAGTTATATCATCCTTATGTGTAGATTCTTTATCCATTTCATGTGTAAATAATTCATGAGCTATAATGTGATATTCCTTCCTTGCAAACTCTGTCTTATGGCAAAGACTCGGGTGCAAATCCATGTAACTCATGAAAGGAAGTTTCTTCTTAATTTTTTGAGGAAGAGTGCTATACTCCTTAAACATACTAATCACTTCTTCTTCTTTGTTTTGCAAAGGACTCAAGTACCTGTCCTCTCCAGCTGCCTTAGAAATTCCAATTCTATCATCCACAAGAAGATCTTCTAAGGTCTGATTTCTGCTCACCGAGGGATCCGTTGAATGCTGGTCCATTTTCTTTGGTTCTGAATCCTCATAGGGAACCCACATTATTCTATGCGCCTTGCCCTTAGGTCTCAAGGGACAATCATGGTTTAAATCGTACGGCTCTCTGCAATAAGAACACAACTTCTTCATCCCATTTCGACTTTCATCCAACCTTTTCAATCTTTGTTTAAGCTTCTCTATGTTCCTGTCCCACTGCTTCTGGGAAGTGGCCATGTTCAACTGAAACCTCTGAACCAAAGCTGAAACTCACCCCAACAGGATGGCAGGAAACCGCTCTGATACCACTGTGATGAGCCAAACTGGACTTGACTCAAAACCCCCAAATTTAATTCTTGAAATTCTCTTTTGAAACCAACACAAGCCTCTACTGCAATGATCTCACGGCGCTTGTAAATCTGATTTGTATTTTGTGTGTTTGATTCTTAATGCCTTTTCGTGTTTTGATGTTTGATGCCAATGATACTCATGAATGTAACAAGCATATACATGCAATATGAACTCACAAATAAACTAAATGCCAATGATACTCAAGCAATGAACTCAATTTCATAATTAAGAGACCTTCTTCATTACAAAGAGAATACATAAGTGGGCTGCTTGCATACAATTTAAGAGATACTTGAGCAAGATTCGAAATGCTATTCAAGATGCATTCTACATGATATAAGAGCTTACATGGAATAGACAACTTGCATCAAATTCGAGAGACAATACATCTTATGTCTTAATTTTACTTACAGCCAAACTTCACTGTGAATAGTGACTGCTACAGTACCCGCGCCCATGCAAATGCTCATACAAAATTAAATACAAGTTTCTCCTACCAATTTCTTGATGGAATGTCTTCTATTGACAGGGGCGCCCACTTTAGGAGTGAAATCAGCCACCAAAGAAAGGCGTATTTATTTCTTTGAGCAAATCAAACCCTTAAAAAGTGCGGCTGGCTGTAGCTGTTAAAAATCAGCTCCAAAGTCTTCATAAAATGCAAATAAATACCTCTGGATGGCGAATGGCGTCACTAGCAGCAAGTATCCTTCCGAAAGATGCCTCCAACAACTTGTTATCAGCAATTCCAAGCTCCAAAATGCAGCAACAAGAAATTAACCAGCACTTTAGGGTGGTCTTTCACACCTTCAAGATGCCAAATCCTAACTACAAGCCCAAACCAAGCTTACCCACTGCTGAAATTGAGAAACCCTAGTTTCTCTCTTCCACAAACTCCACACTTCAAAACTTCAATCAGCAAACATATCCAAGCATGAATGGGTCGAACTTTCTCAAGGTCTTTTATAATTTCACTTTGAAACACTATTCATTAAAAAATCACTATTCACTTAAGTTATTTCTTTTTTTCACTTTAGGGATGAATAGTAACAGCAAAATAGAAAGTGACCCCTTTAAAATATAGCCACATGGTCCCTAAGCCTGAGAAAGTGACATAAGTGGTGATGATCAGTAATTTAAGCTCCAAATACACGCCAAACGCGCAAATTCACCACATCACCAAGCTCCGGATACTATTTCTGCATTTTACCGACCAAGTGCCCGATCAAGTGACCCTCTATCCAGAATCATTAGCCTACGAGGATCGACATAATAGGCTAATCCATTGACTCTGATGCTCGCGAAAGAATGGGGACATTACAGGATGCCAATTCAGGAAAAGATTTAAAAATTATCAGAAAAGAACAATTAAGGGGCTAAAGGCATGAATTCCATGCTCAGAGTGGAGGAGGTGGAGGTTTGACTAGCATTTTGGAGAAGGAGATTGTCTAGGTCGTGGCTGTGAGACCCAGTTTCAGTAAATCGGGCATACTTTCTCATACGATAACTAAATTAAGATTTTCAAAATGATCCGGAAAGCTGAGAACGAGGCGCACAAAACCCATGTTGGCGTTTTAAAAGATTCGTGATTATCAGGGAGCAGAGAAAGACAAAAAATGACGGGTTTGTAGTGAAATTTCGCATATTTGTTCTTAACCTTGCCTATAGATGATTTTTGTAGCAGATGGAGATTATGTGGAGGATTAAATGTATGTCTTTTCATGATTTTTGCTGGTAATGAAGAAATTTGCAGCAGATTTAAAATATTCATTCATGGATTTATGTTAATGAAGAGTTTGGGTTTCTTGCCTGTAGCTTGCCAGTAGCTTTGAAGACTAAATATGAGATAGATGACTTGCATAAATCTTGTTTTTGTCTACATGAATTTTTGAATGTTATTTCAGTGGATTTCTCTATGGCTTTAATTAAATGAATGTACAAAAATTTAGAGTTTAAGAAGTTAGATTGATTAGGCTACAATATTGGGTGGCCTAATAAGGTTCCCTAGTCTTGACTGCATCAAATGGTATCATAGCAGGTTGATCTTGTTGGGGTGTGAGATGTGTTGAGTATGAGTTTATTGCAGGAGTTTGTTTTAGTAAAGAGTGAAGTGGTGAAGCTACAAAAAAAGAGTTGTGAGAAAATATATTTGTTGCAGGCATGAAAGAGGGTCTATGGTTTTAATTAAATGGATGTGCAAAAATTTAGAGTTTGAGAAGTTGGATTGATTAGGCTGCAAGATTGGGTGGCCTGATAAGGTTCCCTAGTCTTGATTGCATCATCTTAGAACCTTCCAAGGCTCAAATCCCTCTAAATATTTTAGGATGCACTTACCTGCCAGGGTAACACCTTGAAATTTCAAATATTTTTGGCCCAATTCCCCTATCTTTTGATAAACATCATTTCCAGTTAACATGTCTCTTGTTGTACCCTTTGCCATCTGACCATAGAAAGCTGCAAATTATCTTTTGGATTTTGTCAACCTGACAGCTCCCAAAGAGCCAAGTAGAAGCATGATAGATATAGAAAGAGGGAGAACATTTTGACAAACTTGTACTCTGCCAAGTAATAAAAGAAAGTGTCCCTCCCATTTCATTTCATTTTCTTGAAAAATACATACCCACTTCTTAAAGGAAGAGATCAACAAAAAAGTAAATCCCCAAATATCCTAGGGTCTTATTCAGGCCACCCCACTCCCAACCCCATTTGTCAAACCATTTAGGAGGAGAATCCTTTTGAATTAATAAAATGGATTTAATAATGGAAATCTTTGATCCTGAGCCAATGCAATATTTATTGAGCCTATTGATTACATTACCAAAGTTCTCTAATTTAGGAAACAGTGTTGTATCATCTACAAATTGAAAGTTCATTAATTCACTATTATTAGGAAGAGATATACCATTTATAGGAGGGGCCTAAAGAGGTCTCTCTTAATAAGCAATGCAGTGCCTCAAAAGCAATGAAAAACAAAGCAGTGCCCTTTTCATGCTTGGTATAGAAAAAAATGGGTTCCTCCAAGCAAATTTCAAGTTACAATCCGCCATAAAGCCAACAACCTTAACTTCCTTAAGCAACAAATATTTAAGATTGTACCTAGAATTATAGAATGCTCTCAAAACATATTTTATATTAGGCCTTTCCAAACCCCTAATATTCCAACTAACACACTTCAACTTCATTGAGAAATGGAAGAGGGAGAGACCTTATGACCTTTATACAATCTATCAAAACAACTAGGAATTTTTCCTTTTTCCCCTTTTTTAAAGTTTTAGGGTTAGCTGAAGTAGACCCAAATTGTTTTCTTTTTTCCTTTCTTCAATACCAACTATAGTCAAGTTAGGGTCTAATACCCCAGTTTCTAATCCTTCTCCGTAGACATGAGAATTATTCTTGTTATCCCTATTAGACCAATCACGAGTAGCCTTTTTTCTTTTAGACTCCACCATAGCAATTGAGTGGGTTTGCTCATTAGTTCCCACAACTCCAATGTCTTCAATGACAGAGAAGGCTTGGCTTGTATGAGATACAAAGGTTTTTTTGTTTCCCCCTCTAAGAGTCTCTAATACTGATTCTTGGTCATTTTGCCTTTTTGAGGGATTATTTCTTTCACAATTTCGCAGATCTTGGTTTTATTCATAGGAGGCTCCACAAGAATTACAATATATTCCTCAAAGGTAGAAGCCTCCTTATTTCTATTAGGTTTTTCCACCATATTTCTAATTGTGTCTTCAATTACAATATCTTCACTCAATTCATCAAGAGATAATCTAAACCCTTTTGGGGAAGGAGTAGTAATATCACTAAGTCCACCTTTTTAACTCCTCTAAGTTAACAACAATTTCCTCCTAAATAGGGCTTTCATTAGCCACAAGCCCATTGGTATTCCTAAGAATTTTAGGACAATCTTTCTTTTGGTAACCATCCTTTTACATTAAAAAAATGGGTATTTAAACCCCCTAGCAAATCTAATCACGTTGTTATCAAATTGAAAGAACAAAATATCACATATAATGACATGATCACATTAGGGTTGACGAAAATCAAATCTTGACATTCATGTGAGTCATGCGGACCTCATATCCTCCATTTGTAGAACATTACCCAACAGATTGAGGATATGGGAAATTAATTAGCATAGCTTGGGGGTAAATTCTTTATCTCACACCCTTTTGGGGCCAAATTAAATAGGACATTAGAAGGGTTTACTTCAAGGCTCCAAGAGATAGCCTTAAAGACAAATTTTCCCATGTTCCAAAAATCTGTTCTATAACACCCTCTTCTTCATTTTATAGTTTCTAGAAGAAAACAATAAATAAATTGTGTTGAATCATTCTACAAAACAAACATAAATGTCCCCTTATTCCCTAGACATTAGCTATCCAATCATCATAAAATCTTAAATACTTTTCAACTTTTTTCTTTTCTCAATCCTTCAACCATATCTAACTTAGGTTTGACCATGAGCACCTTAGGGTCTAGAAGTGTCTTACCATGTTCATCTTTTTTCCCATCCGATTCACCTTTCATGTTGTAGTCAACTTATCCTACATGACTATACCATGCAAAGAAGCTAGGATTTTCAGCAGCAAACACAAGCTCGTCTACTTAAAGCATTGCCTTATATGACTTCTTGTCAACCCGAGCACCATTATCAACACCCTATCCTGATGATGGATCATGGAGTGTGATCTAAAACGTTGATACAAAAATTCACAAAGTTTTAATCCAGAAATAATAGCACTTGAACACCCTATCCTACTGCATTATTCCCATTAATAATAGCCTAATTCCTTACCATTCAAATTGACATGGACTTCATTCCCCACTAATTTATTCTTCAGCTTATCATGACACCCCTAAAGGAAATACAGATGATTTACCACTGCATCTTAGGTTTGTAATGTCCCCTTTCTAGCCAATTAGTTCATGGTTTGTCATTAGCCCTTTTTGCCATGATCATGTGGGCTAACTTGGGCATTAGAGGGATCCTGAGCGTATTTGGTCTAGGCATTTCCAGTTTCAGGCCAATCAAAGTTGAGGTAATGTCTTCGTTTTCCGGCCCTCTCAAGGAATAATTATTATTTTAATTATTTAATGTTACTAGACCAAAAGTGCAGAGTCAAAAGGGTAATATTAAATAATTATATTTGTTGTACCCAAACCAAATTTTTTGCTTCATCAAGGCATTTTGTATTTAAAAGTCTAAATCTTGTTAAAATGTTGTAAAACACAATTTTGGGCAATATCAAGCATGGAGTTTTTGTCAATAGTTTGTCAGTCAAAGTCAGTTTTATTGAACAGAACCTGAAGCAGAGACTTAGAATGGAGTTTTCACGATGGAGGAGCATCTCACGACGGCGTTTCACATTGCACACGGTCATTTCAGTGATCGAGACAGAGTTTTCAGTGATCAATTTATGAAGATTTTTTAAAAGGAAAAGTCAGAAAGTGCAAGTATAGCCCAAGGGCGCCCAGCTTGTTGAAGGTCAAGATCTTGTTTAAAATGTTCAAGCATCCAGTCAATCTCTTCAGAATTAGTCTGGCTATCCGTCGAGCTATCCAGCAAAGCTTTTCGAGACCCACAGCTCTGGCAAATAACGACAGAAGTTGAAATTCCGAAATTTCCAGATGCGAGAAATTTGTCCTTTTCAGGCAAAAGCGCAACTCTAGCCTGAGGGCGCCCATCTTGAAGAGGGGGTAAATCTCGACAGTTTCGATGGCGGATACAGTCAATTTGTTCACGACTAGTCTGCTCGTCCAACAAGATATCAAGCGCAGTCATCCGAGTTCCAGAATTCCGGTGGCAGTCATCCGAAGATCAGCTTAAAATGGAGTTTTCACGTTTCTGAGCTTCTCCGTTTGTTCCCAGTGCAAGTACAGGCCAGGGGCGCTGGCTTAAAGGACCCTCTAGATGGTGAAATTTGCAAACAGAGTCTTCCTAACATCAGTAATACTCTAGCCCAGCTCCGCGATGCACCATTCTGCTTGTCGATCCGACGTTCCAGGTGATCGTGGCAGCGATTCTACCAAGCACGTAATTTCACGGGCAGACCAACAAACGATTTTCAGTGTATTTTCACAGGCCAGAGGCGCCTAGCCTTTAGGCCTGTCAGATGAGCCTGTTCACGTTCGAAGTCTTCACGGCTGTTGAGCGTAATCATTTTATCTATCAAACGAGCCTAGCTGTCAGCCTTCGGGATTTGGCAGTCGCTCGTACGTGCGAGGACTTTAGTGTAATACTGCAAAGTGAAGATATCCGGAAAATGGCTAAGTCTGGAGCGGTAATTTTAAATAAAATAAGCACTAGAGTTTTTGAGGTCTTAGAAGCAGTTTTCTTGCTTCGTCACCTCCAGAGATTTCTCTTGTGGGCTCTTCCGGCTGTCCGTTAAAACAGATAGTGCCTGAATCGGGTCATCCCAGCTCCAGATACCAGACGTCAAAGTAGGGTACTTGGACGAAAGTTCAACTTTCATCAAAATGACACCAGTGCAACCAAGAGCCAGGGGCGCTTTTATTTTTGAGGCCCTTAACACAACTTTCAGGTGTCATATGTACAGCCGTTGGATGCAGAATGTCTCCAGGCACGCAGTGAGCTTCGTTGCTTGTCAGGTTCACCGTCACCGTCGGCACCGTTTGAAGCATCAGATGGCAGTTTGGAAAATGGCTAAGTCTGGAACCCGTAAAAGCAATTTAATCAGGGGCGCCTAATTTTTCAAGGGGTTAAACGATGGATTTTGCAGTAGTGTCTCCCAGCAGACATTTCTTCCTTGTTCAGAGGCTTTCCGATGAATTCTTCAGATCGTCTCAGATCACCCGGTCATTCGGAAATCAGTGTCGAAGTTGGCCAGTCGTGACAGTGCTGTCAGCTATTAAATAGGGAGTTAATAAAAAGTGAAGTATCTTGAGCAAATCGACGCCTATATGCTCAAAAGATGACTTTTCGGAATCGTTGAAGTCTGACGATGAATCTCACAGCTTCAACAAAATTGTCAACTGAAGTTCAAAATATACCTGTTTATAAATGGCGATTTTCTATTTTTGGCGCCCTTGCATGATAATAAATATTTTATTATTATTTTCAAATTTGAACTTCCAGTCAGTGGCAGTGGAACTGAAAGGCAGTCAATAAGAGGACTTCTATTCTTGTTAGGGTTTTGAGTTCTTGCAGTTATCAAATTGGTGCGAATTTCTTCTTATTTAACATGGCGCAATCTTCATTATTGTTCACAAAGCTTTCAAGAGAAATTCGATTTTCATTAAGTGAAATTCGTATTTTTCAAAAGCAAAGTTTATATTTTTCAAAGGGAAATCGAAGTTTATTAATTTCAAAGCAAACTTCAAAGATAAATTCGTATTTCTTCAGAAGAGAAGGCGCATATTTTCAAAGCAAATTCATCCAAAACAATTCGCAAATTCCTCAAAGGCGTTTTCCTTAAATCAATAAAATTCGCAATTTCTCCAGAGATTCAAAGGCGGATTTCATATTCAAAGGCGTATTCAATTTTCAAAGAAATTCGCAAATCCTTCAGAGATCAAAAGGCGAATTATCAAAATTCATATTCAAAGGCGAATCCTCAAATTCAATATAAATTCGTATTTTCTTCAAAGGAAATTCGAATTTCTTCATAAACCAAAGGCGCAAGTTTCAAGAAGATAAATTCGTGGTTTTTCTAAACAAGGCGAATTCTTCCAGTTCAAAGGCAAAATCTACATCAATTTCCAGAGGCGATTTTACTTAACAAATCTTTTTGCAGGATAAAATTCACAATTGTCAGCAATTTCAAGAAATCTTGGGCGATTTTCACAAGAGAAGAAGGCATCATAAAAACGTCTTTTTCATCCTTCAATCTCAGATTTCTCTCAGAATACAAATTGCATGTTCCTGAAATTGGCGAATTCTACAAGTCTCAGTATCTGGATCATTCTCATATAATTTCCTCGAGTTGAAATTGTGCGTTTGATTTTTCACGAATTTTTAGCTTCAGAACATTCGTTCTTGAGTTACTAATTTTCTCAAGTGAAAAATCTTTGTACAATCGAGTAGAAGTTGAATTTTCGCAAATCTGACGCTTCTGGGTTGTCTTAGAATCCTTTTCTGGACAAAACCCATATCTCGGATTTTTCGCTGAAAATAATTCTTCGAAGGCTATTTTAACTCTCGCAGCTATTTTAGCTTTCCAGAAATCTTGTCGAATATAGTCAAGTTCACAGTCAACAGGCTAATTTTTCAATGCAGTTCACTCAGCCGAATACAGGACCAAAACCGTCCTTCCTCATGATTTCCGCAGATTGGTTGAGACAGATCTTCACAAAGTATTACCAGAAGCATGCTAGACCCAGTCAAGATCAGAAGTTCAATCATTCAGAATATTGAGCAGTCTGTTTATTAGAGGTCGCTTCCATACCTATCTCCGTTCACTGTATTGAATTGATGGCTTGCATTAAGCATTACAATTCTACTACTCGTGAGATAGTGTCAGTTGATCGATGGGTCATTTGCAGTCTCAAACCTTTGACATCGAAGGAGTTTTGGCATTCCTCAACACCGAACAGCCTAGTTGTTTCATGGAGCAGTGTGCGCAGTGCATTTGATGTGATATGGATAAGTGTCAAAAGAAGATGGCGAAAGATGGTTAAAACAAGCAAAGAACAGATTGCCAAACAATGGGGTCGCGATGAATACAAGGATGAGTACGCTGATTCTAATCACACTCAATCGGTCTCAGTCAAGAACATGCAAATGTTTTCCAGCCTTGGATGTATTACATTATTGGTCGCATCATTTCAAGGGCAGGACAAGGACCGGGCATCCTTCATCGCTGACATATTCTCCACAAAGCGTATCACCGGCTTCTAGTTGCCCATGAGTTTCACATGTGTTCATATCTCGTGGTACTTGACGCTTATCGGGTCGGGCCGGGTGGTTAAACACCGCGTGGGCATCCCTCGTTCGAAGTTTACCAATATTATGATCGCCTTGAGTTCACTCAGACAACCACTTTCAAGTGTTCACGAGGCTTTTCTGACTTAAAGTGAGAAACTTGGACCGGAATTGCATGTTCGTATCTCGGCAACTGCTAGGGCAGCGATGGATGGATGGGCAGATTGGTTTATTCAGTTCCCAACATACACCTATATCCGAGTATACCCACAGAAATCCAATATGCTTCCACGTTATCCTTCGGATAAGACAATTTTCGTGAAATTCCTAAGACAGATGCATGATGTTCATCGCCTTCACGCCGCAGTAATGCACCATCTCTCAACTTTCCTTTTCAGTTTGGAATGTATTGGTGCAAGTCGGCAATTGATAGTAAGATCGCAGGGCAAGAACTTGAGAAATATCATCTTAAGTATCTTGTCGAAGCACGTGCCTATGACCTTTCAGGTCATTATACAGCTCGCCTTGCTGGAGGCACATATCACGAGCCTTCTATGGAGGATTACTGGGCAAATTGCGCAGATGACTTCGAGGTTCGCAGACGCAGTTACGGCCGCTTCTCTCTCTCACAGATTTCTGTTTTCTTGTTAGAAGATGTGGGAGGTTTATCAATGATGAGGGAGAAGTTCTTCCTCGCTTTTAGAGAGCAGGTTGATACACAACCGCTGCCAGTATTGGTACGCCAAGGAATATGCAACGGTCAAGGAGAGGTCAAGTAGAGTTATTCAGAATAGTATACTTTACCTCGACAGCAAGAAGACAAGGAGGGTAAGTGTTCCCTGAGCAGAGCCGCCAGTAGTGGTGAATCCTTCGCTACCTTCCTCGTTGAAACCTAACAAAAGAAGAGGAGTAATCCTCCCAAGAAAGTACAAGCTCCAAACACCAAAGGGCAAGGCGCTTGCTATATTACATATACGAGCCCCAGATATCCTATCACAGAATCAGTTCAGAGGTCATTCAGAACCCGCCAAGACTGAGGTTCAGCCTCAAGCTCCTACACCAGCCAGAGCCTTCACCAGTCCCAATTCACATCGAATTGGATTTAGACTCTCCACCTCGCAGTGGGTCTTCTACACATTCCTCTCATCAGTACCTCCTGCCGCTAGTGCAGACCCTTCTAGTAGCATTAGCCGAGACCAATCTTGGATCGAAGCTCACTAGGAAGGAAGAGGAGGCAGCCATCTTATGTCCTTAATCATTCTGATTTTGACGACATTTACCAGGATGCGCCAGACAAGAGAGTCAAGAACATGGTTCACGTAGAGAGAAACACTGACATGGAGATTGTCGTTGAGACTGCCGTACCTCCACAGGGGAAGAACTTGGCTGAATTAGAATCTCAGGATTTTGAAGTTATCACAGTCAACCTTGGTCGCAGCACACGCCAGACTCAGGTTGATCTCCTACAAGTTGCTACGGATAGTGCCAGGGATAGAATACTAAAAGACGGAGAAGATAAGGCAGCCCTCAAGGCTGAAATCAGACAGCTTCGTCAGTATATTTCTAGCCTTGTTCATAGACCCGATGCCATTAACACACTCCCGCCGATGCTTGAGCCTCCAGCAGAGCAAAGTCAACTCAATCACTTGGTTGCATATGGCAAGCGTTTGGAGGAATGGGAGGAGGAGTTCGTTGCTAGAGGCCGTACTATGCTTACAGAGTTATATCAGTTGCGGTACAATGCACGAGAGCTCCGTCTTCGTCTTCAGGATGAGGAAAGAGATATGGCAATTAACAAACCCAGGGATGAGATCATGATTGCTCACCTGAGTGTGGCTTATGATACAGTCACGGATGCAGAGGACAGAGAGGCTATCTACTCTTGGAAGACACAATTGGTTTTCAGGGCAAAGATAGAGGACAGTTTAGCATCAGAGTTGGCTGAGAGTAGAGGGCACGTCACTAGTGCACTCCGGTTTGCGAGGACTTTAGTGTCTCGCTTACCGTGCCATTATCAGATCGAGGGTGGTGCCTACGTGGAGCTTACCAATGTTTAGTCAGAGCTCCAGGCACTCATTCATACCATTTTCAATGGGGAGACCGTTGGCTGTAAGATTACTCAGCTTACAGTCATGTCAGCATTGTTCGATGAGGCAACGAGGAGTAGGGGCGAACTTCAGTCTCAGATCACAGCTGGTGAGGATATGCTGCATCGACATAGCATTCTCCAACAGAGTCTCATAGCTCCAGATAGTGATACAGCTTAACAATCTCGTTGAGGGATTGATTGCTCGAGATCACGACCAGTAAACTTCAGTTCCCGCCTCTCAGGATAGACATTACACACACGAGTTGAACTTGGTGTTACCCTTTCAAGTTAACTCGATGTTGTCATCACATGCATACCTATTCTGAGATTTGCTTTATTTACTTGGAGTTTCTTTTAGGGTTTTTCGTTAACTGATGGTAGTCTTCCAGTTAACTTGCTTTCAATAAGGACGTGCATGCTCGCACAATTGTCCATTTTTAGATTAGATGTTTCGTTAACTGATGGTAGCTTTCCAGTTAACTGTATAGTTTACTTCATTAGGGTTTGGCAGCAAAACTTGCATGCATTGCAAGACTGTAGATGACTCAAGGTGATTTTAGGGTTCCCTACACCTTGATGTATATAAATAAGAGCTTTTGCTCATTTGTAAATAACTTTTGCTTGAGAGAGAAATATATGCTGCGCCTACCTTGCCCTCAATATTACTCTTTTGGTATTTGTTCATGTGTCTTCACTATTGCAATTAATTGTTATGCCACATAGGGTTTCAAGAGATTGTAGTGGTGAATTCTTTCCTTAGTTTAGATAAATCTGTTTGAACATCTTTATCATTGAGATCAATTGTTATGCCACATAGGGTTTCAAGAGATTGAGGTGATAAATCTGTTTTGTGTCTATTTACCATTGTGATCAATCGTTATGCCACATAGGGTTTCGAGAAATTACAGTGATAAATCTGTTTCGTGAATCTTTATCAATATAATCAAAGGTTATGCCACATAGGGTTTCGTGAGATTGTGATGATAAAGGCTGTTTTGTGAAGACTTTGCTATTTCAATCAAGTGTTATGCCACACAGGGTTCCATAAGATTGTCTTGGTAAATTCTTAAATCTGTTTTGTGCCCAATAAGCTGGTTTAAATTGAGATGATAGTTGCGCCACCTTGCCCTCAAGTAGAGAATTTAAACCCGTTTATCGTCAGTTAGTCAAACCTTGCTCCGTTTCCTCTCGCTCTGTTTTCCTGAGGAGATTGGATAGATTAAATTTAAGTTGTAGTTAGTAGATCTGCAAAACCAGAGAAAACTCAGCTGCAACGTATAGGTTCTTTCAAGAAAGCCTTGTGCCTCTACAGCTGAAACAAAAAGACAGGACATAGTTTAGCTTATTTTCCTTTGCAAGTATTTTTGTCAAAGCACAACGAGGGAGCTTCCCCTCCTAATTTGAAGAGCACTCATTGCGTAGTGTACACAGGCTGTTCATAACAACTTTTACTCCAGAGGTGTTAGTTGTTACGCCAACAATATTAATGGGTTATAAAGTGACTTAAGTGAAAAAATAAAATATTAGGTCACATCAAGGAGTCACACTAAGGGGTCACATCAAGGAGTCACATCAAGGAATATTAAAATATTCTTCTAAAAGCTTGTTGGGCACTCTTCTTGGATCTTTCTATAAGATCAAGGAGTTCTTTATAAAGGAGAGTTGAGAGCTCATTTGACATGCTGGGGGTTGAGAGAAAATTGTTAATGAATTTCGGTCTCATTGAGAGATTGGCTTTTTAGGGGCTTTGAGGACAAAATCCCTCTTGGCTTACAATCTCTTTGCTGTTGCAATATACAGTCAGGGGATTTAATGGTGTTTTCAGCCAAGAAACACATTGGTGCTTAACAAAGATCGATTGAAGTATCAGGCAGATAGACTTCAGTTTGCAGATTTGAAGGGATTGTGAGAGAACATAGTGGAGTTTCCAAGTTATTTGCTGCTGCACATATTCTTATTTGTTGGTCATACACCTCTCATGCTGGCTGGACCTCTTCTACAGCTGGCTGTACACTTTATGGATGCTATTTTGCTTGCTTGGGGCTTGTGAGGAGGCGTCTAGGGCATTCCAATTATTGGATACTTTCTTGGAGACCATAGGTTTGGTGATTTGACAAAGACACCCGCTGTTGCAGCACATTTTGGTGTATTTCAAGGGCAGATTACACTACAGCAGCTGTGCAACTCCAACCCAGGGTTTTGGGTAAGTGTTTTTTAGATAATAGGCCTTATTTTATGAATTGGGTTGTAATTTGTTTGACGAAAAACTGAGTATTTTGGCAGCTATTAAAATCTGGAATTTTCAGCTATAAAATCCTCTTGTAATATTCAGTTTTTGAGTTTAAATGTATTATTGCAATATTTCTTTTGCTGCACTTTATGGTTATATAAAACATTGTAAAACCCTCAAAAAACATCAACAAAATCAATCAAAACAAACAGAAAAAAAAAACAAAACAAAACAAAGGCAGAAAACAGGGTGCATATTACAAGGTTCAATGTTATATGACTCTCACTCCACCATCAATCACCCCAAGCATTGGCATAATACCTATGTCAGCACTACTCACTTACCTTAGCATTAATGCAACTGTTACATCCCGATTTTATAGCTACTATTGTATAGGGCAATTGATTGTAATGTTTGAATTTTGATGATGAATAAAACATGGTTGATCTCGTTAATAAATGAATGAGTTCTGTTTAAATGATGATTTCATTTGATTGTTACTTCTAAATGATTAGTCTTGATTAAATGTTGCATACAATTATAGAATAATAGTATTCTAACTTGTGAGATGTTTTTACCTTGTTATGAGCATATGACTGCCGGTGTCATGTCATGATGTGCAGGTACGAAGACTGATCCTCCGGACAGAGGAGAGACATCATTCGGGGAGGAACTTGGTCGGGTAAACAGTAACGAATACCAAATTAAGCATACACACACATACTATAGATTGAGTAAACCAAGTCTGTTTGTCGAGATAACGGTAAGTCATGTATAGGCTTGTTTATTGACATAAGGGTTCTGAATTCACTACTTTATGCTTAGGGAATGTGATTGTTTAAACGTCAGACTTGCTATACCATGGTCCAAGTATGAGTGATGTGAAAGTTATGTGTCAATGATTGATTGGGAACGCACATACATCTATACATTGTGAACACGTATTTATATGTACAGACATATCAATACATGTGTATGTTAAGCAGACGGATATGCTCATACACATGTGTCGACATGTATGTACGCATACATACGTATACACAGGTATATATATATGTACACATTCTGCCTGATGTTGTGGTGAAATTAATGATGTTTATTCTTAGCCTTTGAATTTAATAATACACTTATATACACATATACATGGGTACGTGTGATGAAAGTATGCTGACTGATTCGCAGTATACGTACTTTGAAAAATAAAAATGTATACGGGTATATATGTATATTATTAAATAAAATTATATATTTAGTATTATATATAATATAGTTTTTACAAGATATACATTTATGTATATAAGTTTATTTTAAAACTTGATATATACATAGATATATATGATGTAGATTAAAACTATAATTATAAATATATTAAATATAATAAAATTAAATATATATATTATATATATCCTTTGGAAAATGAATAGAGTTAAATATATAAATATATATATATATTTAATGAGTTAAATATATATATATATATATATATATATCTTTTAGAGAAATGAAAAGAGTTAAAATTATATATGTTTATATATGTTAAAAACAAAGTTTATAATAGCGCTTTATTCAGAAGGAGGTCGAAATTTCAAAAATGTGACGTTTTTCACAAGCCACGAATTTTGATTAGATTAAACGACTTCATTTCAAATCGCATGAATATATTTTTTTATGCCTAGCATGATAAATCGAATTTATTTTAATGAACATTTGAAATATTTAAAAAGAGGAAAGAAACGTTTTAACCATTAAAATCGCGTGAAAAATCCGCGCGCAGGTAAAAAACGCGTTTGGTTCGCGCGTATGCAGCGACCTAGCCTATGAGATAAATGAATGCTATTCTTAGGGCATAAAAATGGCGACGTGGAAGTAAATAACAGGCTCGACTTTTTCCTTGAACGAATTTTTCAAAACAATAATATCAAATTAACCTAAAATCTGGAGAATATCTTGAGCTGTCAAAAATCCGCCATGAAAGTTGAAAAATTCTTTCCTTGCTGGCTCTAAGAAGGTCGAATCACCTTCAATATAATGACTTAGGGTTTATGAATTCACCAAGTGTCTTTTTGACAAATTCTAGGCACTTGTTGTCAATTTGCATGCCTTCATAAGTGGAAATCTGTTGCAATTCGGGCCTATATAATGACGCCCTTTCACTCTTCTCAACTCACCTCTTGCTAAATACGAGTTTCACAACATTTTGAGAGCTCCCTTACCAATTCATTTGAGTTGCTGTGTATTCTTTATTTGCTGCATTTCCTATATACCAAGTGAAATAAATACAGTGAGCTTTTACCAGTTAAATTACAGTGTTAAGTCTTCTTTTTAAGATTTGAGTGGAGTGAAGCCATAGACGAATTAATCTTTAATTAGAGGAGTGAAAATTGTGAGGAGTGTTTTGAAAGTTCTCCTTAATAGCCGTTTAATTTGGAATTCTGGAAGTTTGCTGAAGAAGAGTCGGGGAGAGCTGTGTTGGAGCTTTAAAATCAGGAAAGAGTCTTTCTATTATACAACTTTTGTTAAAGTGTTGTTTATATTGCGTCTTGTGATCGTTGCTTTCAATTAGCTTTAATAGGAAAGAACTAATTCGATGAATAAAGCAATGCATTAAAGGAGAAAATGTGAAAAGGATTCAATGATTAGGGGGAAATTGTGAAAAAAAGGATTATTTGGATAAAGTGCTTAAGGGATTAGATTATTTCTCTTGCATTAAAACGAAATAATGGAAAAGATAAAAGGGAAGGATTTATTTGCATTTTGAATGATTATTGCATGTTTGTGTATGATCTCTATATATGGAGAGTACGTAGACCTACTTATTATATCTACTAGGATCGAAATGATGGCAGAATCAAGTGAAGTCTTTTAGCTTAAGTTATTAGGATAACTGAGACAAGTTAAGTACTCCTAGGATAAAGAATTCCTAGTTAGGAGGATTGATACAAGACATTTGATTACTGTTTTCATTTCTAGTAGGTTCGTATGATTGTAGGATGTTTGGGATGACGGATTCACCCATTGAAGGACAAACCTATGCGTAGAGTAAGGAAGCCTTAAGTCAAATCGACCCTGAGTAGTGTTTATGATAGATGACCTTCATTCGAAGTACAGAATGAGAATACTTTGGCCAAAGTAGTGAAAGGTACGACATCCACCTAGATGTGAGATAGTTGAGACTACACTGTCAGTTCATTGTGATCCGAGTACTAGATCGAGATTGTGAAATAGCAAGGTTCTAGTTGAGTAGGACACAACACTATGCTCAGTTGGTAATCGTTAAAGGATACCCCACCAATCTCTTCTTCGAAGGGAGGGCCGTTCATTGTAAAATGATCGTGCGGGGGACCGCATTATAAGTCCGTGGTTGGCGGAAAAGGAGTGATGTTTCTCCTCCACAAGCGGCCGATGTACCAAGATTTGAAAGGACGGACTCCTGGACCTTCTTACTTCTATTTGTGCAAAAGCTTACGAGCTATGTATGTAACTATATTACTTTTTAACTCTGATTTGTATTGCAATGAAAATGAAATTCATGAGGAAACATATTGTAACTTGTACGTGTTTATCAATAAAGAAAGGAAGAAATTTTATTGTATTATCTTTGTTATATGTTACTTTTACATGTTTTAAGTGAGAATTGGAAAGTTTTTAATTTACGCAGAATTGGGTCGTAACAGCAACAAAAATATGCTAAACAAATACGCCAAGAAAAACAATTTAAACAAGAAATCAAGAAAATTTAAAATTATAAATTTATAACCAAAGGCATTTATAACATACAAACACAATTCCGCCAGTGGCACACAAAGGAGAGTAGAAAATGACAAGGAACCAAGGTGGCAAAGAGTAATAATCAAAGTCAAATCACTAAGAAAAGTGCACCTCTAAAGGTACCATCAGAAAATGACCTTTCATCTTCCAAACTAGGCTTTAGAGCAGCACTCTCCTCTCTTTAAGTTATTCTTTCCCTTTTATGGATGTAAAGATTACAAAAGCCAACCTTTAATTGGTGTCATTGCAATGTCCCCTAAAAGGGCAATGTTTTTGAAGGCAATTGATTGTGAGGTACAAAAGAAGGATGCAAACTTCATTTCTAAAACCCTTATTGGATCTATTGTCATAGTAGATGCTAAAAGCATTGTCCAACTTATAACCATAGATTAAAGACTTGTCAAAACTCACTGAAACTTGGTGAGTCCCAAGATGAGTTATGAAATGAGGCCCAAGGACTCATGACCTAGTGTAATGCACCTGGTGGGCAGTTAGCTAAAAACTTCCGAATTTTAACAATCACTCAAATCCTAGCTCTTTTTAATCACCAAGATCCCAATATGGGCAAGGTGAGAGAATATGGAGCCTATAATGAGAACAATGAACATAGAAAACTACTAATTGGCACTTATCAACCAAATTATAAACATTATCAAATTGATAGAAGCAATCAATGCCAAAATGGCAAATAATGATATGAAAATTCTGATCAATTCCTAACTGACAAAAACAAGGAAAAAATGTGTGAATGCCAAAATGGAAAACTATATCATCCAATTATGAATCAACACCAAAGTAGCCTATGAAAACATACAAATAAAAGTGATCCAGCAGTGAAAAATCCAGATCTTCTACAATAACAATGCTTCTACTAATTAGTAGTAAAACATCCAATTGTTTACAAAGAGCTATTATGATATAGATACAAAATTAATATAAATATCAATAATCACAAGGTATACTAGAAATGACAATACCCGATTTATATAACCAGCTATAGGAAACAAATCAGCCTTAATCCAAGTGATGTGCTTGTCAAACAATGATGCAAACCTCTGAATTATAAATCAATGTTGAAACTTCAACATGCAATTGTGTTAAATGCTAATAGACACTAATATGCAACTGTTGCAATGGACACCATCCAAAATTGGCATGCAATCGTTAATTCTATGATAGCAATCAGAAAAGTGCCCCATCAATTGCATAAATTTAAAGAATTATATCTAAAACAGCAGACCTATATTTCAACCCAATTTTCACTCTTGAATCACTTATTATTTCAGACTCATTTCAAGACTAATATTAAGGACATAATATTTATTATTATCTATACTTGTCAATATACTTAATTTCTTCAATAATTCAAGCTACTGTAAAACATTTTAAGTACTCTTTAATTAGATCAAGTACATCGATTCTATCATTATCCCAAAGATATTACTTCTTGTCATCTTTGATATCTTATATATTAAAACTAAGACAAATATAAGGATAAATTTATAAGGGGACATTACACCCACGAAAAAGCTGTAATATGTCTTTAAGACTGCCTCCATGCCACAGCATTCACAAAGCTCTTCTAGGCATTTTGGAAGCAGTAAGAAAGCCCCTAGAGAAATTTCTTCAACAGCTTCCATCAAAATTTCATCAAGTTCATCACTAGCTTCATGAAGGGAAGGAGGAAAAGATGACAGGGTCAAAGATGACAAGAAAAAAAGAAAAGGAACCTTAAGCATGCTCACAATTATTCAAAAGACAAGAATTCAAAAACATCTAATCAATTCCTCTTATCTTAAGAGAATTGGACTTATTACAGTTCAATGCTTTTGGAGATTCGAAAAAACAATGACCAAGTTGTTTACCTTAGGTCTTTAGATAAATTAAATAATTTATTTATGATTTTAGCTCTCATTCTGAATAATTTATAATGATAATTGTGTCCATACATTAGCATACTGATCGTCATATTGACTTGCAGATAGTTGACATAGGGATTGTAATACAGACCCTCTGGATCTCTAATTATCACTTCATTTCATAACAAATGATGTAGCATTTATATCTGATTACCAATCAATGATAGATAAGCTTAATTTTTCAAACCATGTGTCCTTTGTTGTTTGTGTTTGCATTCAGTTACTATACCACAAGGCCTCTGGAGAACATTGGAAAACATTAAAAAGTTAAATAGACTACATTCAGTCAACAAGCCTTTAACCATCTACGATCCAAATGCTGTCAATAGTCAAATATAGAACGAACCTTGATTGCATCATGAAATTTATTGGAAAGTTCCAACCTTTTCTGCTGTCCTTCTGTTGAAACCTTTCTACATTCTTCCTGTCAAAAACAAACCCTACCAGTCAAACTATAATGATCATTCTGAATTGTCATTTGCCAATGAAAAGAAAGCAATATTCTTTATTGATTCTTTTAAATTTACTATTCAGTTTTTGCTTCACCTTTCAAAAGGAAAACCAAGACAAAATAAAAAGCAATGTTCTCTTTTGCCAATTTCATGAACAACCCCTGAAACCAGATGGGCATGTTTGGAACGTATTTTGCTTTGTATCACCTTAGAACTGAAAGAAGAACTTAGTTTGGTGTTTGAGAAAATTTCTATTAGACCATAAACAGCCACAATGGCAAAATAACAAAAACTATCATAGTTTAAAATATCAAATTTCAGAACAACAAATGATAATAGAACTCCATGAAAGTTGGTTTATAATTTACTTTTTTAACAATTTTATTTCGTATAGCCCTTTGCAACTTTCATTGGTATGATTACACAGAGAACATGAAGATTACACCCACGCAACTTCAATAAAAAAATAAGAAACGACGTTCAGGAAAGACATGAACAGAAATATTTCATTAAAGTAAAAGTTACAGAAATCAGCTCATATAAAACAGCTTGCTACTTGGAAAATTGGGACCAAGGATGCCCACAACTTAAAAAAAGTTGGAACATACTCAGGCCAAACCACACATGCATCAAATAAATCATTGATGCCTGCCTCTTTTAAAGCAGGAATAAACTGAGGCAGCGCACACATTATAAACCATGCTGCTGGCATTACTCCAAAGAGCTGGATACAAAGTAGACCATAACACATCATGTCCATGTAAGGACTCTCACTGATGAAGAAAACGTCCCTTCAAACAGTCCCTCGCTATCATGAGTTAAGTTCTTTGCAGCACATTCCAGAGAGCCTGAGTATGCCTTCTTGAAGAAAGAAACCATATCCCATATCCACAGTGTTGAACACATCTGAGGCAGATACTGGAAGTTTTTGCTGCTTCAAAGCCGTGTTAGATAGCAGTTGATCCATGTCCAGCCTGGAGGACGTCTTTAATGGGCATTAGATGATCTCCCTCTCTAAAGTTCAACTCCATGTGTGCTGTGGGCTTAAGGAGTCATATTCATATCAGTTTGTTCCCATGAGATGTTTCTCAGTTTCCCTCTCACCTCATCCAGCTTTTCAGTGATATGTTTCTTGAAATGACAAATTTCTGGGTCCAAACTGTGGCTAGATGATGCAATGGAGGCTAAGCTAGTTTCTTATGTTTGTAGAGAGAAATGAAATAGATCAAATGGTGCAGGATGGATACAGGTCATGCCCTGACCCTGCAAAGGGAAACAAATATTGGGAATGGTTGTAACTTGTAAGTTGTAACCATAATAACAGCTGATTTGGGGCATGGTGGCAGTAGGTGAAAATGATTGGAGGGCACAGAAAAATTTGATATAGCACAGCATGGACCAACCAAATAATCACACAGCAAGGTCCTGTGATTTATTATCAGACAGAGGGAAGAAGGATCAATCGGTCCCCTCATGGTAGAAATCATTTTTCGAAGAGTAATAGTGGAGTGGAGAATGTTGTTACTGGTTCGTATATCGTTGTAGGATGTTTTCATTCATAGCTTCTTGGAGGAATTTCCGTTGGTTATGCATATTTCCTCAATGTGTTCTTATGCTCTAGGCACCCCTCTCCTCCATGTTTCAGAGTTTTTGATGAAGTGGCTGAATTATTGTAATGTCCCTTCCTTAGGCAGCTCAGACTATAGCGAAGGTTGGCCTACTATTAGGGTTCCCGTAGGTTAGCAAAATGGTTTGGGGACCCAACCGAGGGCTGTGGAGCTTAGATGGGAGCTTTACGAGCCTTTCAGTTTGGAATTCAGTTGATGAATCCAAGGATAAATTGGAAATATTAAAGTTTGCTTTAATGGAATAGTAAAACGTGAATAGTATCAGCAAATTATAAAGGGAGTAGTGAAAAGTGCCCCCCATCCTAGTAACTCAAGTTGTTTTTAAAAAGTGGCATTTTCTTCTGATGAGGAAAGACCCTCAAGATGGGCATAGCCTCTTGAGGAGGATTATTTTATTGATTTTTATAAAAATAAAGCTCATTGGGTTATAAAGCAATATGTTGGGCTCATTTTTGGCATTCTATTCTCATTTTGACAAAAGCAAATTGCAGGTTTGAGCTCTGGAAAAGGGTTTCAGTAGTTGTCATGTCCCCGAAATTGTGCCTTAAGAGCGTAACTAAAATTATTTGATAACGTTATAATTATAATTGTTAACAAACAATATTATAATTATAAACGTCATAAATATGTAAATAATATCATACAAAATATTAAATATTAAATAAATATTATAAAATATTATATTATAATTTGAAATAAATATAAATATTGTCAAATCACTAAAATAAACACTGGAAATATAACTAAAATAGAACAAAGATAAATTATAAATAATATCATAGTGATAAAGGGGCATTGTCATTAGCTACGACCCTTGAGGAAAGGAGAGCGTAGTGATCAAGAGAAAAAAAGGAAGAAATAAGCCACAATTAAATTGATGGAAGGAAGGAAGGAAAATAATAGGAAAGAATCACGATGGAGGAAATGTTCAGATTAATATTAGGAGATTGTATTTTATCCAACCTTCAAGTATTTGAAGGACAAGTGCATCTGGAATGATCAGGTCCCCGTTCATTCCTTCTCATAGCCGCTAGTGGGGGGCGGGAGCCCAGACGATGATAGTGTTGTGTTATGAGAGGTTCCATTAGAAGGCCCATCTATCTTTGGAGGAAATACTGTGCTGCCGTTGTCATTTCTATTGACCATTCCCAGAAACAGGTGCAGTATCGAATAACATATATTAGGGATGCTGATTCCTGAAGACAACCACCGAGAATATTATCAGAAGATAGACATTCTATTGAGGCGATCATATATATGGGATTTATTCATAGTTGCCGCGAGACTGGTACTGGTACTGGTACAGGAGACTGGTACCGGTATCGGTACGGCATTTTTTGAAAATAGGAGACGGGGGTACTTGGAGAAGCCATTTTTTTTTTAATATAAAAATTAATAATATATAAAAAATCTGAAAATATAATGACATTGAACTTTCAAAACAATAGCAGTAGTAAAGTTTAAGAATGAACATTAACTTTAAATACACAAAATTGAAAATTCAAATCCAAATGGCAAATGTCATAGTCACATTGTGTCAAAGAGTCAAAGAGTTCATACTTCAAATTCCATAATCATAGTTTTAACTTCTAAGTTCACATTTGACATTACATATTCGATTACATATTGAAAATCAGAAATATAGTTTGATAATGATTGGCTGATATGCAAACAAAAAACAAAAATCAAAAATCTATCTGATATGAGATATCTCATATCATCTACATCACATCAATATCATCCATGTCAAGGTCCTCAGTTATGAGGCTATCCAAAAACTCATCACTCTCTAACTCAGGTTCCTCTGCTGGTAGTAGAACTGGGGGTAAATCAATAAGGCCATCTGGTTCAACCACTTCATCCACTATGGCTGCAACATCTTCATCAGATGAAATTTGGTCCCATTTTGCTGAAGGACCTGCATTGTATGCAGGATCTACACGAGAGAGAAGGCGAAGTGAGCTATGAATGTACACCAGGTTCTCTGCTTTCTTTGACCCCAATCGGTTCCTCTTTAGTGAATGAATAAAACCATAAGTACTCCAATTTCTCTCACAAGATGAAGAGCTAGCTACTTGTGAGAGTAATCTTATTGCAAATGATTGCAATTCAGGTGTTTCACCTCCATGGTTCCACCACCACTCTATAGGGTCTTTCTTTGCTCGCATATCATATAAAGCTTCCACGGAAGAAAAGTCACCATGCCCACGTGAAAACTTATTCCATTGACTCCTTATAACTGATGCTTCCTCACCTCGGCCATATATCTTTTTTATTGCAGCCCAAAACCCCTTCATTACCTCTCTATCCTCATATGGAGCCCTCTTATTGGTCTCTTGTATATTATGCCATTTAGGATTTAAGGCATAGGTAGCACAATGAAGAGGTGTGTTAAGTTTGTTCCATCTTCCATGTAACTTTTCTTCTATCAAAAGATATAGTGAAGGATTTTTTGCATCTGTTATTTCCTTAATTCTTTCACACATGGAATCTATTTCTTTATAAATTTCCCCCAAACATGGCTTGTCTAAATCTGCAAATTTGATCACCTCAAATATGGGCTGAATAAAGTCCACAACAAATTTAACTTCAGCCCAAAACATGGTCATCAAGGATCATACCTCTCACCTCAACTGCATCATTTGATGTAGATTGCCTCCAAGCTGCCCACGCATCACTAACAACTGTGGAACACAAAGCACCTTTCACTTCACAAAGACGGTGAAGAAGAATAAAATAAGAAGCAAACCTTGTATCAGCTGGTTTGAGAAGCTCCACCTTGGCAAATTTTCGATAAATAGCTTGTGTTTGGTGATGGTTGCATATAAACATTTGAATTTTTCTGCCCTTTTCTATGAGAGCTAAAACCCACTCAAACTTGCCAATATCTTTGAGTGCATTATTCAACGAATGCACACAACATGGTGTCCAAAATATATGCTTGTATTTCTTTTGCACCAACATGCCTGCTGCTTTACAAACAGGGGCAGCATCTGTAACAATTTGGACTACATTTGATGCCCCTACCTCCTCAATGCCGTCACATAGTTGGTTATAAAGATACTCTGCATTTTTTTCATGCCCCGAACAATCCAATGCCTTCAAAAAATAAGGCCCTTTGCTGCATGTTACCATGATATTAAGTAGTGGACGGTTTCTAGTATCCGTCCACCCATCCATCACAATGTTGCATCCTTCTGAAACCCACACTCTTTTCAATGGTGCAGTTTGTTGCTCTAATCGAATTTTTTCTTTATCAATTAGAGTAGTGCAAAGCTTTTCATACATAGGTGGTCTATATCCAGCTGGTGCATTGTTGATTGCTTGGACCATCTCTGTATAGAAAGGTGATCGAGCAACATTAAATGGTATTCCATTGGCATAAAAGAAGTGTGCAATTGCTGCATCAACCGCTTCTCGACCTTGCACATCAAATAATCTGCCAATGGGGTTTGAGCTACCAATGTGTGGCCTCTTGTGAGAACTTTCTACTGCTACATCTCTTGAAGACACATCCACCTCCACCTCTCTATTGATATTTTGATTCCGATTTGCAACAGTGTTTGTTGAAGCATGAGAGCTCATATTAGAAACTTTACCATTAGCCCTTTCTTCATCCCTCACAGCCTCATATCTTTCCTTCTCATTTATACAAGGATCAACACTTTTTCCAGGTATGTGAAGGAAATGAGCCCTCACCCTCGTGTAAGTACCTTGCCATGACATTGGGCATAATTTGCATGAGATCGTGGCTGTTCCATCTGAACCCTTCGGCCCCTTAACACGATCAACATACTTCCACAACGGATACAAGCCTTGTTTGTTTCCCCCACTCGACATTCTTGATTCAATGATTCAAATTCTACACAAAAAACAAAAAACAAAAAGACATTATGATTAGAAATCAAATGACTGTAGCTAAAGTTATGAAAAGGGAAATAGAAAAATAAATAAAAAATTGAAATGGCTGTAGCTAAAGTTATGAAAAAATAAAAATAAAAAATGAAACAGAAAATGTCAAATCTGAAAAAGACATGTCTTTGAGGAAATTATTTAAATGAATCATATTAAGCTACAACATTTTTATTTTGATTTCAACATGAGACTCTGTTTTTGAAGTACTAAATATTTATTTGTCTTTGTATTCTTTAATATTTATTATTAATTGCATTCACATTTTTCTGCTATCTCATATCTAGGGTTCCTAGAAAATTGATGTTCACTGTATCTGTATTCAACATGAGACTTTGTTTTGTACCTCATGAGCTACTTGTAAGTTGTATCTGTATTCAACATGAGTATTTATTAACTTATCAGTTGTTACTTATTAGTTATTAACTTATTACTGTATTAGTATTACAAATACAGTAATACTTGTAACCTAAATTTTCTTTCTAAATAACTACATTTAAAAAATTGGTTAAATATATTAATCTTAATTTTTAAAAGATAACAAAACTAGTCTGCTTTAGCTTATAGATTCACCTATGTATGTTATCAGTTATGTTTCGAATCATCAGAAAAAGGAGACTGAAGGATTAGTAATTACTAATTAGTCTGTTTCACTTTCCATGGTTGCCATTGGTACCTTTTCTAAAGTTGGGAAGTCACGGCGAGGACTTGAGGGCACCTATTTTGAAGGGGCTGCTTCTCTCGCGTTTGAAGGGGCAGGAGATTATTTCGGTGGCATTCAAGGCATATCAATTTAGTCTGAACTTTTTTGTTTCATGTTCTATGGACAGACTTTAAATTGGCGGAGTATGCACCAAGTGGGAACACATGCGAAGAGTCAATTTAAAGTTGCATACGGTGAATTGTTGATGGAAGAGTCACGAGGATATCGGTCGGGGACTTGGAATTTTGATCCTCACTTTTGGTTTGAGACTTTCTTTATTATTGAGTGGCTAAGGGGATCAAAATTTAGCCCTCTTTGTCCAAAATTAACGTGATAAAAGCTTATCTCAAGTATGTTTAAAATTAATGTTTTCAGCTTTTTGCCTTCAGAAGGGCTTCGCGGGGAATACGATTTTTTGGGTTTAGAATGGCGGAGGCCGGCGAGAATTTCGTAGAAGTTTCCAAATGAAAAATGCAGTCTCCGGGTACTGGTGTGGTGTCAGAGACGCGTCTCAGAGGGGGGGAGACGCGTCTCCCAGCTACTATGGATTTATTATAAAGGAGCAACATTTGAGAAGGAAATGGTGAAGGCTTATCGGTCAAGTATTGCTTGATCTCTTCTAGAGGTCGAGCAATTCAACACATAATCTCTGGCATACAGCATTCAAATATATACCAACATTGGACTGTTGAAATTGTGGATCCTACAGGATAAGGACAGCTCACATACACTAGTAACTAGCCGTAATCAAGCATTCAATCAATAGCAATTAAGATATTTAGAAGATCTAATACCTGTTGGACAAAGATCACACTCAACCTGAGGAAATAAGAGAAACAAGTATATATTCTAAGAGGAAGGTTAGTCCCTGGGAACCGATCAGATGCAGAGTAAGTATGAATACGGGTAGTTGTTCATTTATTTATATATCTTAGTTACCACTCATGATATATGAATATCTATCAGAATCAATGATATCTGCAATATTTAAGGAAATACGTATACATATTTCGATATAATACAATATGCATACATATTCATATAGAAGTCATGACAGGTATATTTTGTAAATAGAGGTCTATTAAAAATAAGGACACATGCAATATATATAAGATAATATATATATAGTTACGATTATCCAATAATGATGTCTGCAGCAATTATTGCACCTTATAAGTAATAATGGTTAGAAATGATGGCTATTCACTCACTATAGCGATAAATGATAGTGTAGAATTTCACCTAGTGATTAATGTCCACTTATAGAAGACTCGTTCATAATTCTTTGACATGAATAAAATATTTATTCCATTTTTGGTTCTATTAGTTTTTATCACTAAACTTATCAATCTCTAACATTCTAATGTCTCTTTGAGCAATACTTCAATCACAAAATTTGGGTTCAAATGTTTCCGTCAAAAAGGGGACATTACAAGTGGTATCAAAGCAACTTTCTTGCCATCCTGTGAAAATAATGTATGCAAACAGACCAAAGGCAAAGGTATGTTCTATAAACATTTTGATCAGGTATGTCATGTAACCATTGAATATAATTACTTTGTTGTTGGCATTCATCATAGTAAGATATATATATACTTAAAATATGATGATTGGTAAAAATATAATAGGTAATTGATAAATACAATTTACGCACGAAAATGATTGATTGATGTTATCTGTTATCATCATATTACTACTCTAGTATTACTAATACGTTATTTTGAATTGAACAACTAATGGAGTTATGATGATATATTCCACCCTAAATATGGGGTGTAACAACAAAAGAAGGGCTGATTACCCACAGAAATATTGTAAGGACTGTATTGTGTTGATCAGTGAATCTGGTATGTACAAATTATACTAAAGACTGAACATTGATTTCTTGTACAGTGTGGAAACAGATACTACAACATAGCATAGTATTTTGCATTGTAGGAATAAATGATCAAATATCGAATTATGATCTCTCACTCTGATAAACCATTCAGTGAGGTGGAGCGGATGCCCATGAAGGAGAGCAGATACGAGGCTCCCTTTGAGGTAAACCACCCTCTTTGCATGACTGCATGTCTTCCATTGAGGGCCGACGGGGTCATTACAACAAGTGTTGTTGACCGTTGTCGAGCTAAGGAGGGAGGCGCTAAGGGCATCCTTGTGCGTGATCCACTCTGCCCCATTTGGGAATTGGATGATCAAAGAGATGATAATTTGAAAGTGACTTACATTCATTTAATTTACTCAGAAAGAAACTATGGATTGTATGAGGAATTGCAGGTATTTCATAATAGCAATAGCTAAAGAGAAAGGCTTTATTCTTCATCATATTAAGTTAATGTTTAATTTGATTGGTATTCTTTATACTCAATGACCTTGGGATGGAGGATGGGTTCACGGTGTAGTACGGAATGCACCAAATCCCCCCCTCCCAATCAGCTGATGGTATACTTCACTTGATTGTATTTGTATACTCTACGCTTTGTGTTTGTATAAGTGTGTACTCACTGATTGTATTTGAATGCATACTTTATGACTCGTGATTGAATTTGTATTTGGGTGTATACTCAATGATTGTACTTGTATTTGAATAAATACTCTATGACTTGTGATCGTATTTGACTATATACTCTATAACTTTGTGTTGATATTTGAGTGCATACTCTATGACTTGTATTTGAATTCGAGATGTACTTGTATACTCTATGACATATTTGTATACTTTGTGATCTTGAACTCGGGTGTATACTTCGTGACGATGTATTCAAGTGTTTACTCTCTGACATTGTATTTGTTGCGACTTGTATTCAAGTGTATGCTTTATGACTTACATATGCCTTGCAACTTCATGCACTCATGCATATGCTTCATATATTACTCACACATATGCTACATGTTTTGCCTATTTTATGGTGTCTTGCTTCATGGTATATATGAACACGCTTAGCACCTTGCTTATTGATGTACTCTAATACGTGACTATTCCATTTTGTATACTTTGCATTTGTGTAATTCATGCCTTATATGCATTGGTGTATTGTCAAGTATTCTTATGCCTATGTTCTTTATGCATGATCATTTCGTGTATTTATGCATATTTTCATCGAATGCATTGGTGTATTGTCAAGTATTCTTATGCTCCATGTCGTGTATTTATGCATATTTTCATCGAATGCATTTATTCCATGCATAGAAGTAAATTTGAGTAAACTTGAATGCTTTACTTATTTGTGTCTTAAGTAATGACTAAACTGCTTCTTGCTCCATGTGTGTAATTCATACATGTATGCTCCATGCTTGAGTGTATTACTTCCCACCTTATGAGTATTTATGCATTGCATATGTGCTCTACGTATGTACTCCAAGTATATTTCTTTTCCTAAGTATAATTACATGGTTTACATCCCTTGCGTGTAATTTATTACTCGATGCTTCTGTGTGTATTTTTCTTACATTGTATGTCTTATTCTATAGAAGTATATTTCGTGAACTTGTATGCTTCATGTGTAATCCGTGATTATGCTCTATACATGTATTCATGCTTGATCCATGCGTTATATTTTATATGCATTTATGACTAATATATTCAACATGACTGATCTGTGGTATGACTTTCAAAAATTGGTGTGTTTCTGTATGTCTACTCTATTTTCATACGTACTTGGTGCTTTATGCATATTTCATGAATGCTTCATGCCTTGTGTAGTCGAGACTATGCTCCATGTGTTTATTCATGCTTATACTCCATGCTTTATTGCTTATGTGTATTCAAATGTATAATTCATATCTTATTAGTGTACCTTGTGTCTTACATACTTGATTTATGCCCAAGATGCTTTAGCATGTTACTACATGTGTATATTTTGGTTATGTATGTTATATTCCTTGAGTGTATACTGCTGATTGAACATGAATGCTTCTTCGAGTGTATTTGCATACCTTGAGTGTATTAACATGACCTACTTGTATTTCCTAAAGTGCATGCATCCTATCTCGTAAATGATTATGTGTTTGATGTGCCTTCCGCATGATTATTTCATGAAAACTTTATATGTGATTAATTCATGTTTGTCAAGACACTACATACATGAGTGCCCTCGTAATGGCTTGAATATGCCTCGTAACACAATGTATGTGCTTTCAATGTTTTCTCATGCTCCGTATGTTATTGAGTTCATTTTTTATATGATTGGGGCTTACAATATCTTATGTGCATACCATGCGACTGTTTCATGTATGATAGTTGCTCCATGTATGATATGTATTCCACATGAGTGATTATATGTGAACACCATTGATTGCTATATGACTGAAATATTCTCTCTATATATCTAATGTGTATTCAGCACGTGTGATCTATGCAAAAACGTTGCACGTGTATGATTCTTGCCTTGTATAAGCGTATGATTGAATATGTATTCATGTGTGCACTCTATGTTGTATGTGTGATTGATGCCTTACATATGTCTATATCTTATCCGTGCATGTAACTGTGCTTCATATTTGTGTTTTATGCTTCATGCTTCACGTATCTTTGCTCATTATGATTCACATGTTTCTGTTGTTGTCCAAAATGTTTTTGCTTGACATGTACACATACGTATAATCTATGCCTTATGTGTACTCATGTGTGTGATTCATACCTTATCTAGTGCTTTGTGATTGCTTGAGGACAAGCAATCTTGGGTAGGGAGGACTATCATGTCCCTGAAATAGTGCCTTAAGAGCGTATCTAAAATTATTTGATAACGTTCTAATTATAATTGTTAACAAACAATATTATAATTATAAACGTCATAAATATGTAAATAATATCATACAAAATATTAAATATTAAATAAATATTATAAAATAATATTATAATTTGAAATAAATATAAATATTGTCAAATCACTAAAATAAACATTGGAAATATAACTAAAATAGAACAAAGATAAATTATAAATCATAGTTTGCAAACTCGGACTCGCCGCGGACTCGGCAGCCCAAAAATATGACTCGGACTCGGGACTCAGCACGGACTCGGGAAAAGACTCGGCTAGGACTCGGCAAAAAAAAAAACCGTAGTTTTACAAAAAAACAAGAACAAATTAATGCATTTAGAGAACATAAGAGCCTAATTTGATTATCAAACACTCATAATTCAAAGATTACACATGTCATATGATCATCAAACATTCAATAATTGAAATTTAATCATTCATAGTCATCAAATACTCATAGTTTCAATGTATAACAGCATCATAAGATTATAAATGTTTACATATAATCCTGGATTCTTTCAACCCCAATTCAATTTGTAGACCTGTATTTCACAAACTCGAGTGTTAAAATGAAAGAAAAAGTTAAGAAAAACATAGGTTTTTAACCCCTTTTCACTCCCAGCCACACAGGAGAGTCCTGGGTTGGGATTCCCGAGTCCAACCTCAGGACTCTCGTTAACCCCTTTTGACTCCCAACCACACAGGAGAGTCCTGGGTTGGGACTCCCGAGTCCTGAGGTTGGACTCCCGAGTCCCGACCCAGGACTCTCCTGGACTCGACTCCCGAGTCCGTGGCGAGTCGACTAGGCTAGCCAATGGACTCCCAAGTCCGCGGCGAGTCCGCCGAGTCTAGCTGAGTCTGCAAACTATGTTATAAATAATATCATAGTGATAAAGGGGCATTGTCATTAGCTACGACCCTTGAGGAAAGGCAAGGCTATAAAGGAGAGCGTAGTGATCAAGAGAAAAAAAGAAGAAATAAGCCACAATTAAATTGACAGAAGGAAGGAAGTAAAATAATAGGAAAGAATCACGATGGAGGAAATGTTCAGATTAATATTAGGAGATTGTATTTTATCCAACCTTCAAGTATTTGAAGGACAAGTGCATCTGGAATGATTAGGTCCCCGTTCATTCCTTCGCATAGCCGCTAGTGGGGGGCGGGAGCCCAAACGATAATAGTGTTGTGTTATGAGAGGTTCCGTTAGAAGGCCCATCTATCTTTGGAGGAAATACTGTGCTGCCGCTGTCATTTCTATTGACCATTCCCAGAAACAGGTGCAATATCGAATAACATATATTAGGGATGCTGATTCCTGAAGACAACCACCGAAAATATTATCAGAAGATAGACATTCTATTGAGGTGATCATATATATGGGATTTATTATAAAGGAACAACATTTGAGAAGGAAATGATGAAGGCTTATTTGATCTCTTCTAGAGGTCGAGCAATTCAACGCATAATCTCTGGCATACAGCATTCAAATATATACCAACATTGGACTGTTGAAATTGTGGGTCCTACAGGATAAGGACGGCTCACATACACTAGTAACTAGCCGTAATCAAGCATTCAATTAATAGCAATTAAGATATTTAGAAGATCTAATACCTGTTGGACAAAGATCACACTTGACTTGAGGAAATAAGAGAAACAAGTATATATTCTAAGAGGAAGGTTAGTCCCTGGGAACCGATCAGATGCAGAGTAAGTATGAATATGGGTAGTTGTTCATTTATTTATATATCTTAGTTACCACTCATGATATATGAATATCTATCAGAATCAATGATATCTGCAATATTTAAGGAAATACGTATACATATTTCGATATAATACAATATGCATACATATTCATATAGAAGTCATGACAGGTATATTTTGTAAATAGAGGTCTATTAGAAATAAGGACACATGCAATATATATAAGATAATATATATATAGTTAC